>OZ026625.1:3978887-4013887 GCA_964020975.1 Hermodice carunculata | reverse complement strand
TTAACAGATTCACCGCCACTACTGTAGTGTTTACTGGGGGTATATCGTTCGGGCTTCCCACATTGAGTCTACTGGGGGAGAGACGATAAATGCTTCTGTTCGTTTCAGACCCGAAGTAAGTTTTTCGGAGCCTCTCGATGGTTACACTTTGAAGTTGCCTTTGGTACCTTGCTGGCCCAGTACAGTTTCATCTGGTCAGCAGCGCAGTGTGACACACACACAATGCATGATCATCACAATACACAACCATACCAGGGGATGTGGACCTCATCTGTGCTTATCAAAGATACAAGATACAAGATACAAATCTTTATTTAATCTCGGCGTTGACAACAAGTAACATTAGCTATACAGCTATTATGACCGAGCAGTAGTGTATAAAAAATATAAAAAGTTCATCAGAACACAAATGAAGAGACAAGTTAAAAATATGACATCAATGTGACCTGGAAAATGTTGGGTTTCTTGTAAAACCTGAAGAGATATAATTTCTTCAGAGAAAAGGGTAGCTTAATAGCAAAAATATTGCAGGATACCCCCCAACATCATGGATAACCATAAAAAAATAAAATAAAACAAAAAACAAAAAAACAAAAAACAACAAAAAAAAAAAAAACTTGGAAGTTAAGAATGGTTTGTAACATAAAGATTTGACTTACAGTAATAACATGAGCACTTCGGCCCTTGCCAAGTTTTAATCAGTCTTTTAAAAGTATTAATATTTGTTGCAGTTTTAAATTCCACTGGTAAACTATTCCAAATTTTTGTCCCCTGGTATGTGAAGGACTTAACACCAGCCCTTTTTGTTTTGGGACATTTAATGGGCAGTTTAAGTGGAATAGGATTTCCTTCATCCATTTGTTGGTCATCAGTGATAAATAGTTTGGTAGTGAAGGATGGGCTTATTTGACAGAAGGCCTTAAATACCTCAACAGCAAGTTGACGTAGTCTGGAAAGTTCCAGACTAGGCATTTTAGCCATTTCCAGTAAAGCCTCATAATCATTGTTTCAAATCAAACAGTATTCACACAATGCATGAATCTCTACGGGTCTTGGGCCAGTAAATACGCATGACAGGTGCAGGTGTGTCAACTTTTAGTCACGCGATGAACACAGGGCCTCAGGTGACGGTCTATTAAAGATAAGAGAGCAGAGAATCTCTTACCCATTTCTTGTCATCTAAAGGGAACAAATATATCTGATTATCTGTGGGTTTGGGAAGACATTTAACCCTTGAACCAGAAATCATGCTGGACTATTATTTTCATTGGGGTTTGTCTCAGAACTGGAAGTATGGAGGTAGGCACAAACAGATGCACGAGCAGCAAAAAAGTTAATTGGCTTTGATCCAAACTTTATTGATAATATTACAGTCACTAAAGTAACCTTTGAGCCAATGACAGGTACAGTGTCAACGAAACCTTTAAATGTCAGGGAGAAGCCAGCAAATATAGCCAATTAAACACGTAGCTCTGTAAGGTTTGATTATAAGTCCAAGACCTACACTACACAGGGTGGTTATATCACTCCATGTTCCACAGAGGATTATAACGTTACAGAATGATGTCCCCATCTGAAAATAGACAAGGAATATAGCCCCATTGGTGTCTTAACGTAGAATCAGATGATATCAGGCGATTTCGGGTCAGAGGGGTCACGAGTGAGTCCAGGGCGTAATGCCAATCATATCACTGTAAAGCATATTTAAAATATCCTAAATTTAATTTCAGATATCTTGAAATTCACAGAATTTAGGACATCTTAAATTGCATTTAAGATACCTTCAATTAGATTTAAAATATCTGACATATAATTTGAGATCTCTGAAATTAAATGTTAGGTATCTTCAATAGATTTCTAGATATCTTAAATTCAATTTAAGATTAGTTAAATCGAATTTCACATATCTTGGAATCTCTGGAACTTAAGACATCTTATCTTGAATTTGAGACATCAGAAATTCAACTTCCAAATTTTAGATGTCTTAAATTCAATTTATGATATCCTGAATTCAGTTTTGGATGTGTGCTAAGAAGGCCACCAGGTTTACACACATGACTAGGCAGATTTACAAGGAACACTCTCGAATCTAGTTTATCAAATTCGTAAGCTATTAGATCACATAAATAACTTAAATACAGTGCTATTTTTCATTTTTAGTAATTGATATGCTGGCACACAGTTCCTTTCAAATGTACATGTCAAAACACAATTTCCTTTATTTCATGCATGTCTATCATATTGCAGTCGCAAAATGGCCGACTACTATGGTGGACACGTTGAGCATGGTAATGTGTTCCAGTGCCTCTGATGAAGCATGACTGAAATCGGGTGATTAATGACTAATGTTTTGATTACTTAACTGTTTGAAAGCATGGAAATGTATGTAAAAACTAATCTACAGTGCCTCTTTGAAGGTGTGAATGGCCCATATCAAGGAGACATCTAGGCAAAGCATTGAGACTGCCAAATACAACAGATGGAATTAGTAAAGAGAAAATGTTCAAGTGACAACGTGCTTTCATGCCTATAGGGCTGTGCTGAACCTAAGATCATGAATTGAATTAGAGATTAATTAAATTAAAGATATATAAAGTTTTAAGATATATGAAGTTGCATGTTAGCAATCTGAAATTGAATTAAAGATATCTTGCAATGAACATTGTACAGTAAAGCAGCTTGCCATAAGGCTGGAGGCCTGGGATAATTATTTACAAAGGTGATTGGAACGTTCATATTCAAATAGATTATCTCACAGCAAAAACAAAAAGTATTTTGATTCAAATAATTGGCACTGTCAGAGCAGACTGTTGTAATAAGGGTTACGATTTGTGTCTCATTGTTGACCAAACGCTTAATACTAAAAAAAATATGCAAGTAGGGTAAGAGACTAAAGATATGAACCGACACATCAGTATGTCATGTAAACATGCACTTGGTCTCTCTTTTTATAAGTTTCCAGATCCCCAGTCTGGACAGTGAATTCAGTGAACAGAAAAGTTACCACTGGCTCCATTACGAGAGGGAAACCTGTAGAATTCTACAAAGACGGTGCCATTATTGACGTAATATATTAAGGAAAATGATATATGTGAAGTGCTCTATCACTAAAATGAGGAGTTGCTGGTTGGAGACCCAGCTATTCTGTCAAAAAAAAAAAAAAAAAAAAAAGTTCTGGGGACAAAGTAGGTTTCGTCAACTTGACTTTAGAAGGTCATGGTCAGAAGCGCACGTGTACTGGCAAAATAGACTGGTGAATATAGTATAGTCTACAATATTGCAGTATACCAGCAAATGTTGAACTGTTTTTCCTCTTCTCGTTGGTCAATATGAATGTCATTCAAAGCAACTTCCCAATATGCAGACATATGTCATTCCCTTTGGCAAGTGCACAGAAAGATTTCTCTTGCTGGCTCCCTGACTCACTAACAGATAAAAGTCCATGCTATTCTCCATCATTTGTGCTGGTGTACTTGTATATGTTTCCATTCTATTTCTTCCATATCTATGCTGTTGAAATTTTTTTACTCCTGTACTTTCTTTTGGTTTTTGCTTTTCTCCTTGATTTTTGCTATGTTTATTTTCATAGTACATGGCACAATGCAAAAATACTTTGAACCAGCATCTTCGAAACTCCTTTCCATGTATTGTCATACCGTTTGCACATACACCACCAGTGTATGTGCAAATGGGGGGGGGGGTAAATACTTGTCAACAGTACCACAATGGTTCCATGGAATTAGTGCAAAACCAACTCTGGTCTTTTGGCTGGAGGCAGTGTATATTAGGGTGAAATATGATACCACTCCATTCATACACATATAAGTGAATCCATGCATGATTATTTTGAATAAGCTATTTATCAATGTCACTGTGAGAGGCTATGCTTTTGACAGCCTGTGTGCCAGTGGGGGAGGGTTCTGGCTTGGTTTGTCGTTTGGCTTTTGTAGCTATTTCATATAAAGTTAAGTGTCATTTTTTTGACAGGTCATACCTCTTGTGCACTGATTGGTCTTCATCACTTTCACTTGTGGAGCCATCTGATTTTGACAAAAGATTTTAAGTGTTCTGCTGATAATTGTGAAGTCTCACATATTGATTTCTGTGTCTTTCGACGTGACGTCTGTGCTCAATCTCTCGTGTTGAAGATATGTTGGTTTCAAATGATCACCAGGTAATCATATGGTTTTGAGGTGATTGATTGATTGATTGACTTTATTCAGGTTCATATACAGTAAAACTATAACATACAGTAAGGAACCTAGAATGGCACCAGAAAGTCTACTGACTTATTTCCATGGTGGTCCAAAGGGAAAAAAATATATAAAAACTGAATATGCAACTTGAGGTTAAGAAAACCTGAAATAAACTCTATAAATAGATATTAAAACATTTGTACATAAACATATACATATATAATATAAAATAAAGATAAAGTTCAGAATAAATGTACAAAGTTGCTGTAAATAGACTTGTATCACAGGATTTTATGTACACCAGTCATATGTTTTGCCATTAATGAGTTAAGTAATAGTGTATAAATCCAGAAATTTGATGATCATTTCCGGAATAACTTAGTGGAAGGTATCAAGACGAGCGGCCAGGTAAAACTGCCCACATGTCTTGAATAACTGGAATATGTACAAGGATGAGGAATTTTCAGTAATATATGAAAGCATCACTTTCCTCGCTGAACATCTTATTTGATAGATGCAGTTTAATGGCTTGTTTAAATGTTGTTAAATTTTCAATTTGTTTGAGATGTAAAGGAAGATCATTCCATTGCTTAATACCTGTGTAAAGGAATGTGTTACAACCAGCGCCTTTTTTCATTAGTGGGGCTATGTATGACATTTGATTATTTCTACCTCTGTAGCAATTATTTCGCAATAATTTTTCAAGGTTTTCCTGAAGGTATTCAGGAGCTTTTTTTTATATGTAATCCTATGAATATTGTTCAATTTTATTTGTAGGACTCTCTTTTCAACATTAAGCCATTTTAGTCTCCAAAGTTCATGACTTCCGATATGTGATCTCGAATTTTTATCCAGAATGAATCTGGCCATTTTGTTTTGGTGGGTTTGCAGTTTTGCTTTACATTTTTCGGATACTGAGGAATACCATACAGAACAAGCATAATCATGATGGCATGATGGCATTGTATCGATGCCGAACATAATAGCTTTTTTGTGTGCATGTCCAAACAGTGACCATTTCTATATAAAAATTTTAATCTGTTGTTGCATTCGGCAATGACATCTTTTGCTATGTTATCCCCTGATAAGGTATTGTCGAGGCGAACACCCAGACATTTAACATGAACTTTTTGGTCAATATTTGTACCATTACACATGACAGTTAGCAATTTCTCTTTTAATATGGTAGAGCAATAACTCCGCGTTCTCTCATTGACCCCCATGTGGCGCTGCGGACAGCTTTTATCCGGGTATTCAATAGCGGGTCAACCTGAGTAGCGTCGCATACTATGATGTGTGAACGCATGGTGGAAACTGAGCGTTTTTCTTGGCGAATGAAATAACCAAGTGTAACTCATAATCATGATAATGTTATCATTAATAAATATTTTTTGTAGAAAATAATGCATTCAAGGAATCCACCCAATACACATTTTTGTGGAGTTAATTACATTTGATTTTAATTTTAATTTAACTTTTAACGCTACCTGCCGACCCCCCCCCCCCCCACACACACACACCCACACCCACACACATACAGTAACACTGTGAAACTTGGGAATTCATCTACAATAACATATTCTGATGAGGTTGTCTACTTGTCTTTATTTTTGACACAATGACAACACACCCGGCAAATAAAAATACAATCGACGTCTTACAGTGTTGCCAACCCTCCCGAATTACCCTGGAGACTCCCGGAATTTTATGGTATGCCTAAAATTCTTGAAAAAGTGTGGATTTTTGACAATTTTGAGTCACCTCCCGAAAATCCATCAATATTTCCCTTCTATATTTCATAATAATTTATCAATCTCCCTATAATACCTCTATGATCTCCCTTAATTTTACTTTCTATCTCCCGGATTTTAAGTTTGGCAGGTTGGCAACACTGTTCTTAAAACGCGATGACCAATGTTGTTTTATCCTACTCGATTCTCCATTATCGCCCGCGATAAACCGGGTCACATTAAATCCTTGCAACAGGAGTCTTACGAAATCCTCATGTTGTTGAGTCCATATTATGTGCTATGTCGATAATTTGTTATATGTGATCATTGCATTATCTTAATAACTGTCGAAGAATATTCTTTATTATTGCATTTCTTTCAACCATTCACATAGTCGAGTGGCGCTACGCAGGAATGTAACAAGCAGAATGCCGTTCCCGGTCACCGCGGTTCAAATGGATTTTTCACTTTTTTAACACAACATACGAACAAATGCATTCATGCTCTGCTATAATACAATTTTATCTTTCGTGTGTGTAAAATTTATTAGCAGATATTACGTGAAAAGGAACATTTTTGGCATTTTGATTGCCGATACGTACAATGTTATCACAGAGTTTGCAAATCAGCCGAAACCAATGTTCACCCGCAGGCGAGTACCCGGATGAAAGCGATGATTCGCGCCGTGTAGTGGAGGTTTCTGGAAACTTAAGAAACTGCCCTTCCCTATTTACGAGGTGGTCCAAATAATATGGATTTGGTTTTCCCCAAGTGTAATGACAACTTATTGTCAATTAACCAGTTCTGACAGAATCCATATTTCTACTCAGGGTAGTTTCTATTTCGTTTACATTTTTTCCACTCGATAGAATAATTGAGTCATCTGCATATAGAAGTAGATTACAGTCTACTGCCTGGGACATATCATTCACATAGATCTGGAACAACGTCGGTCCCAAGATCGACCCCGGAGGGGACGCCACAGGATACATATTTTAGGTCTGACATTGTTCCATTTACAGCTTCTGTTTGCAATCTATCATAAAGATAAGATTCAAACTATCTGACTGCTGATGGATCAAGACCAATTCCTGACAATTTTTGACACAATATCTGATGGTTCACAGTGTCAAATGCTTTTTGGAGATCCAACATAATTACACCAGTATAGTTACCTTTTTCTGTTTCCTTTTTTATATAATTTGTCAAATAAATCAAGCAGGTGTCAGTTGAAAACACAGGTCAAAAGCCTGACTGGTATTTGTAAAGAATACCCTTGTGTCGTAAATATCTTTCAAACTGATCACAAATTGTTCTCTCTAAAACTTTAGAAAGAATATACAAAATTGACACTGGTCTGTAGTTACTTGCCTCAAGTGTACTTTGTTTTTTATGTAGAGGAATCACTCCAGCCATTTTTAGCTCTTTTGGAACTTGAGCCGTTGAAATTGACAGGTTTACGATGTAAGTAATCGGATTTGTTATAATATCTGCACTGTCTTTGATAAATTTGGCAGGTAATTCGTCCAGACCAGTGCTTTTATTTCTGTCAATATTCTTTAAGAGTTTAAGAATATAATCTTCTGATACCTGTTGAAATTTGAATTCACTCTATTATGCCTTGGTTACTGTAAAACTGTTTCACCTTGGTAATACAAAAAATACCTAATGCAGTAGGGAGTTGGTTCAGTAGGGTATCAGCTACAGTTGTAAAATAGGAATTGAATTTGTCAGCCACCTGTTTTCCATCGTGACAAACTTCACCATTTTCCATCTTTAACCCTATTTTCTTGTTGTAATTACTTCGCTTATTTTGGTAACCCAAGTATTTTAAAGTTTTCCAGAGCTTTTTACTGTCACGTTTATTTTCAGCTAATTTTATTCTGAAAATATTCTGACTTTGCAGTTTTTACCAAGCGCTGGATATGATTTCTTATCCTACAGTATTTTTGGTTGAGCTCAGCATCTGCATGCTTCCTGGATCGATATAGTATTTTGTCTCTTTCTTTTATGTTTGATAATATTTCTTCAGTTATCCATGGTTCGGTTCTGCTCTCAATCCTAACATGGATGACTGGAGCTACCTTGTCAACAACATCAGTAAAAAGCTTTTTAAAATTTGACCATGATGAATCAATATCATGATTTTTCATACTGTTCCAATCAACTTCTTGCAATTTACTGCAAAAAACATCAGGGTTGTAATTTTTCATACTTATAAGTTTTACTGGCTCTCATTGGCCAAAACCCTGTCTGTTTACCTTTCGTATACAATATATCATTGAATGATCAGATAAGCCAATGGGTATAACTCCACTTTGAGATATAGTGTGGTTGTTGGATACCATGATTAGATCTAAAATCGATGCCATGCTGGTAGGTTCTTCAATAAGTTGTTTCAGATCAAATACACGACTAAAATCTTTTAGGTGCCTTAACAGATCAGATTTGCTATCTTGGCATACGTTGACATTAAAATCGCCTAAGAGTATACATTCCTGGTCACTAAAACGATCACAGTTCATAATGTTCTCTTCCAAGACATCAAAAAAGTTGTTTTGTTTCGGAGGTCTATAAAAATACCGATAAGTATGGGTTTTGTTTTAGGAAAAAAGATGTTTACCCACACTTGTTCCAAAGACCCATCAGTCTCAATAGTGTGGGAGCATATATCACGATTTTAAGTCCCGTGGGATTTTGATGAAGATTTTATGCCACCTATTCAGAAATGTTATTTGTACCCTAAAGAACATAAAAAAACCATGTTGGCACTTTGCCAACCTGTTAGATACAAAATGGCCACCATTTTCTAAAATGGCCGCCAAACTCCAAACATAATGATATTTTATGTTACATAATGTGTCCGAAATGTTCGATTTAATAGATCTAAGATTCAAAGTTTAACCTTTTGTCATCCAGGAACATTAATCATGTCTTTTACTTTAAACCTGAATATTATTAGACAGAAAAATTTAAAATATCTGAAAAATTTTATCTATATTTTCCATGTTTCTTATAAATGTTTAGCGTTAAAATAGTTGATTTAGATTTGGCCTTTATTTTGGTTGTTACTGGCATCAATGAGGGTCTGTATAGCACTGTAGTTATCACAATTCAAGATACCCACAATTTCCTCAAAATGGCTGCCGCACTGCCACTCCACCCCAATCCCCCACAAGCCACTGTGTCATTTTACATACAGAACCAATATTCTCCAACTGACATTATCTAAGAGTTATATATCATACTCCGACCATGTAACAACAATGTGTCATGAACCATGTAACAACATGGTGTCATGATTTTTAATCTTTAAACTTAACACCAGTTGTTACCAACCAAATTTCAAGATGGCTGATATGCCAAAAAATGCATGCATATAATCTATGCATCCAAACTTGTTGATATTTAACAATATCTCTCTTTACCCTTTTAGTCTAGATCAATACCTTTTCCTCATCTGATCCAAGATCATCTGTTCAAATCATTGTTCCCTATTTTAGCTTAACCATTGTTTGAATGTATTTTGCAGGTCTGTATGGTAGTATTGGTGTGCTGACAGAATGATTCCCTGTATAGTAGCTAAAGTGGTGGTCCCGGACTAATGCATGGTGCTGGCATGCTGATGGGTGGATCTGTATTAGCTAACTGCTTGGAGAAATTGTGTCCCAAGTGCTTTTAGATTACTTGCTGAGTCTTCATTAATATTAAGAGGCTGAACACATTCTTGCCATAACCCAAGCACGTTTATTCGCAAAGACCTTTTTGCACAATGACTGTGGCAATTCTTGATTAACCCCATTAATTCTGGGGTTTAGTCCTCTAATTGCCCTAAAAGTGGCTAACTATATAGAAAGTTATCTCCTTTCATGTCTTCAATTAACTTTTGTCCACAGAAAACATTTTGAATAACAAATATAGATGAGAGCTAAACAGAGATAACATGCCCCATGAATTTACAGCTTTTCAAAGCATGGAATAGGTGCTTAGTGCCCACCTCATAATAAGAAAATAGCGTTCAGATAAGGATTACCCTCGGCGCCAAAAATGTTTTTCCCCAATTTTGCATTTTTTTTTTGAGACTTTGCAGGTGTCATAATACGGTGTAACTGCACCCAAAATTTCATGAAGCTGTTATGAATCCTTCTTGAGATATTATGGTAACATTCTCTCTCTCTCTCTCTTTCTCTCTCTCTCTCTCTCTCTCTCTCTCTCTCTCTCTCTCTCTCTCTCTCCTCTGACACCTGTACCATTCCAAATTACTTTGTAATGAAGATAGATAAAGTATATTTATATGTAATTATGTTATCTTTGTCTCAGTCAGTTCAACTGTCCTAACACACATGCGGTGCTTTGTTCTGAAGCAAGGTGTTAACTTACCAAGTAAATTCATTAAGGTGGCCCATGCGAGAGCGGATGTTTTCATCCTTTGCTGAGTCATCCTGACTATTTGTTCTCCGTGGTAATAATGTACTTTTTCACCTATTTTTTGTTTTGAATTTGTTTATATATATTTTGTCATTATTACCTAACAATTGAAATGTATTGAATTTATTGTTGAATGAAAGAATCTGAATCTGAATCTGAATCATGATCAGAGAGCGTCAAATTAACACTTCAAAAGTTTTATAACAAGTTTCAAAATAATGAGAGGAAGCTGGTTTTCAGTAGGAACACAGTCGTTTATAATGTGCATCTCTAATGAAATTGTTTTTTTTTTATAATTTTTTTATTGACAACAGAAAATATAATGTTCATAAAT
This sequence comes from Hermodice carunculata, assembly GCA_964020975.1. Classification (NCBI taxonomy): domain Eukaryota; kingdom Metazoa; phylum Annelida; class Polychaeta; order Eunicida; family Amphinomidae; genus Hermodice; species Hermodice carunculata. Next base: position 4,003,199 of record OZ026625.1, on the reverse strand, counting down.
ACACTGGTTTTGTACATTATCTGAATCTGCTTGATTCATTTCACGCTCTCCGTCAATGATTAAAAATTCAACCATAGAACTAAACATACATTAATTTTCTTCTCTCCCCAAACCTATCACCATCAATTTTTTCTGTGAATATTCAATTTATCATATTTTTAGCAATCCCCTTGTTGAGATATTATGGTAACATTGTGTGCTTGTGGGCCACTCAGACGGCCTTGAAATAAATACTTTAAAGTTTCATACAAAGTTAATAAATACCAAGAGGATGCTAGTTTTTAATACGAGCCTGGTCCAACAGAAGATGCGTCTCTGACCAAAATTTGGAAAAGGTGTGATCAAAATTGTTTGAGATATCGCGATAGCATCGTCAGGGTTGACGCCACTCAGACGGCCTTCACATATATACTTTAAAAGTTTCATAAAAAGTTAAGAAATAATCAGAGGAAGCCTGTTTTCGATAGGAACCCTGTCCATCATAAGGTTCTTCTGTGAAAAATGTTTAGTAAAGCTATGGTGGGTATTTTTGGAGAAAATATGGTAACATCGTCCCTTTGTGCGCCACTCAGACGGCCTTGAAATAAATTCTTAAAAAGTTTGATTAAAAGTTTAAAGATAATTAAAGGATGCTAGTTTTCAATAGCAAACTGGTCCATTACAAGTTGCATCTCCGATAAAAATTTGGTACAACTATGGTGAATATTTTTTGAAAATCAAGGTAACATTGACAAGACGGATGAACCGATGGACGGACGATGTACGGGATGACAATACCCTCCAGCACACTATGTGCCAAATGTAAAAACATACCAAATCTATTAGCCTATTCTCAGCCAGAGAGGGTTAAACACCCAGGTAACCACTAGAAAAATATCAAATCTGGGCAGTATCTAACAGAATGGAAACTTTTCTAGTCAGAATTTATGTGTTTAGAAAATGAAATTTACTAAATTTGGTCGTAGAGTTTCCCCCCACCCTCAACCTAGTACATTCATCCCACATAATAATAATGCAAGGTGCATCTCAGCTTATCTTACTAGGTGGTCATTGCCATGTACAGCACATGTAGTCCAGTTCACATATCACTTGTGTAATACAGTTTGATCTTGGTGAACCTCTTGCCTGTGGCTCAACTGGCATAAATGATAGATTTTGGATGAAGTACCAAAAGTAGATCCAACATATTGATGACTCTGGAATTATGATGAACTGCTTTCATCTTCATCGTCCAACTGAACAAGCCAACTGCTATGGCAGACTGTTACTGAATATGTCAATCACCAGGTACGGCCAGCTTCCACTGTGTAGGACAGTCATCAGCTGGACACCACAACTCACAATATGAGAGTGACAATGATGAAGATGAGAACGATGATAGTTAAAATAGCTTTCTTAATCACACAAGTTTGAACTTGGTAATGGAGATGACGATGTCATTTAATGTAGCAATACACTTTAATGTGTCATAATGTTGTTTCAATGTTTATGAAGATGCGAATGATGATAGTTATAATAGTTATCCTAATCATACAAATATGAACTGGGTAATGGAGGTGATGATGTCATTTATTGTAGCAATACACTTTTATTTGTCATACATATTATTGCTTCAATGTTAACTCACAATATGAGAGTGACAATGGTGAAGATGAGAATGATAATAGTTAAAATAATTATCCTAATCATACAAATATATAATGGAGGTGATGATGCCATTTATTGTAGCAATACACTTGTTTCATAATACTGTTCCAATATAAACTCACAATATGAGAGTGACAATGATGAAGGTGAGAATGATAATAATTTAAAATAGGTCCCCCAGTCACAAAGGTATGAACTTGGTAAGGGAGGTGATGATGCCCTTTATTGTAGTAATATACTGGTGTCATAATATTGTTTCAAAATAAATTCATTTATCTCGGTTCGGTTTGCATTCGTTTGTTCCAATGATTTGATACTTTTAAATATGAGCCTAAATTGACCACGATTTAATTTGAAGATAGAAATCCAACTATATAGCCGGGAGTTATGGAAATAAATACCCAAATAAGGTGCTTTATATTGTAAGGACCTTTAAGGGACCTGTAATTGGGCAAAAATTAAAAATTTAGCAACCATTTTGAAAAATGGCGGCCATTTTGAATCTTACAGGTTGGCAAAGTGCCAACATGTTTTTTTCTGTTATTTCAGATGTATTTCACATTTCTGAGTAGGTTTTATAAAATCTTCATTGAAAGCCCACGGGACTCCATATGCCCCCACACTACAAAGTCCTTTGATTATAAGCCAGGTCGTTGCGTATGTACACACAAACCCCACCTCCGTTTCTATTTCTGTCTTTACGAATAACTTGAGTTGGGTTTGCAGCTGAAATATAATGAACAATTTTTACCTTCGATACTCAATGTACAAATCATTTGTGTGGAAAGCCTTTTTGACATTTAAACCTGATTTTTTTATACGCAATATACTTTTCTTGATATCCAGATTTCCTTTGTGTATATCAGAAAATCCATTTTTGATATCAAAACTTGTTGCAACAAAAATCTGACTGACATCAAAAATTGAATTTTTAATAGCAAAAAAACCCAAAACATTTCTTGATATCAAAAACAAGTTTTCATATAGAAAAATCATTAAACTTTGCCAGCATTCTCGATGTTCGAAAATGATTTTCTTGAGATGAAAAATATATTTTGGTTATAAAAATTGCCAAAATTTCAAGAGGGCTGCACGTTCTTCAATGGCTGTTCCCGCTTGTGCGGATCACTTGCTGTAGGAAACTTGGGACGCCAGAGTGAGAGTGCTTCTGGTGTAGCATTGCATACAATGAACTTAGAAAAAAGTCCAAAGCATGGCAAAGGGCAATGGTCCAGAGCGGTTAAAGGCTGATGCACACTACTCACTTTCATCTTGTTTTAGTCGCAAAGATTACGGCCGAGGCCATGTAAACAATTCTCCAAACTGAATCGTATTGAGAACAAAATCTGCCAATGTATTTTTGATAATTAGAAGACAGTTTGACTAAAATGAAAGAGAAGTTGCAGGAACACTCAGAATCAGAGTCATTGAAGGTTGACCGTGCTGTTCATTGCAATATTGTGAAATTGAAAGGAAGTTTCCACATTGTTTATGAATGATCTTTGCAGAAATAATAGTTACTATGAAACTGACATTCAGTCAAATATTTGATAAATAAAGGAATTGTCACTCTCTGAAGCAAAAACACAAATGTGATGAAAAAATCCAGAAAAAAAAAATTGTATTTAAGCCAATAGGCATGAGAAAGTTGACGGGGATCACTGATTATTTTTGACGGGAAGCATTCCTTCTTTGCACTTGCCGCAGTTTGTCCTCTATTTTTATACCAAAAATCATTTTTGATATGAAGATTGTATTGAAGATAAATAGAATTTTCTATGTCAGACATTCATTTCTTGATATCAAAAATGGTTTTTCAATATCCAGAAGATTGTATTGAAGATAAATAGAATTTTCTATGTCAGACATTCATTTATTGATATCAAAAATGGTTTTTCAATATCCAGAAATTACTTTTTGATTTCAACAATTCACTTTCACACAGAAATAATTTTTGATGTAAAGAAGTGATTTTTCGGTGTCCAAAATTAAATTTTTGATACCGAAAATTAATTTTTGATGTAAGATATTTAGACATCAAATATTATCACAGATAAATTTTGAGTTTTAAAATTTCATGCTAATGTTAAAATGGCTAGCCATATATTTATTGTATTTTTTGAAAATAATGTCTACAGACAAACGGTAGGCCTAATGCGATGTGTTATGTACGCACGTTCGTATACATATGTATGCATGCATGCATGTATCTATGCACGTGTATGTAAAACGCTCTTTGGCCTTGCATCTGTACAAAAATGGATGTCGTGCATTTTCGTAATCTTAAATCTGCTACAAAATATAGTTTCCTCTTGTCAACAAGTGAAGTGCGTATAGCTGCACTGAAGATGAATAAAAAAATATATGTATGTGCCACATCAACATGTTCAAAACACGATGGTCATGCAAGGTAAATACAGGCCCTATTCTAAATTTTTGTCCAGTCCAGAGCATTTAGTTCTGCTGAGAAAGGCCACCCTTTGCCCTAGCGTTTGGACAGGTCCAAATAAAGCAGATGGTGCTGTGGACATTTGTAGTGCGTGTTGACTTCACTTGTAAATCACTGTATACGATGAAATAGGCCTAGGCTTACCTCTTTGCTCTGAAGAAAAACTCTCCCCTTTGCTTTGAAGAGAATTTCTCCACAGAACCCATGTATTAGTCATCTTGATGTTCCAGAGGGCTATCCAGACTAAATAAATACGTTTAAACTAAACAAAAAAATATCCTACCATATTGCATAAAACCCGAAATTATTCTTAGGAAAAACCTCACCAAATGTCGGAAACTGTAACGTAATCACCCAAACCTGCAGGCCTATTTAAATAATTCTGAAACATCGTTTCCAGTTCCGATGAGTTTCCACGCATACTAGACAGGATGTCACAGCCCTTGATAGAGTACGAAATGAAGGTTTGTTATATATATATATATATATATATATATATATATATATATATATATATATATATATATATATATATATATATATATATATATATATATATATATATATATATATATATATATATATTTGTCGCGACCTCTGGTCGCGTTATGTCTTAGAACATAGACCTCGATATATTGACCCCGCCCCCGAAGGGGGCGGGGTCAATATATAGAGGTCTATGGTTGAATGGCTGATGATTGCGCGCATCTCTGTGAAACATTTAAAGAGTGTGGTCATTTACGCTTTCATTTCTTCCGAATTAACTAGCTGACTGTAAAGTCGTCCGAAGAAAAGGCGTTACGTAGTGTTTTGTTTGCATTTATGACTGAAACCATTACCCACAGCTGTCCGTGCGTAAAGGTCCTAATGGTTGATGGGGACTAACTTCCCATAAAGTTTGGATTCAAATGACTTAGAAATAATATCCGGTGATTTTAGACATATATCATAATTTAAAATGATGGTTTTAAAACATTTAAAATGAGCCTCCTTGGCAAACCAAAAGCGCGACTTTCCTCCAGATCGTGGTCACTGGCGCAAACTGACGCCACAAACGCAACCTTTCTCTCGGCCAGCGTGCGCTAGCCCATAGAACTGCATTAGGCCCTAGTGCTAAACATGGCAAAACAGGAGAACTTCAGCAGTGATAGCATTCATCATGATGATAATGGCAATCTGAATTTATTCTTCACATTGTCTGACGAAGATGAACAGGATTGAGTGGACAGGGCAATTGCGGCAGAATAGCAGACACTCAAGCCGTACCAACACACGACCATCCGTTTGACCCCCCCCCCCCAAAAAAAGAAGAAGAAGAAGAAGAAGAAGAAGAAGAAGAAGAAGAAGAAGAAGAAGAAGAAGAAGAAGAAGAAGAAGAAGAAGAAGAAGAAGAAGAAGAAGAAGAAGAAGAAGAAGAAGAAGAAGAAGAAGAAGAAGAGCGGTCGTTCTAATCAACTATAAGCGACTTGACAATAAATAGAAAAGCTAGCCACGTTTGCCGTCATTCGGCATGGTATTTTTCAGTAAGGTCAACTCAAATACTGCATTGTTCGGTGTGGTTGTTCGGTGATCATTTTCGTAATATTTCGCTAGATTCCAGGTGTTCGTTCTCCGAGTTATGTGGGCAAACGCTCGTTAAAATATTTTGAAAACAAGACTCACTATTTTAACTTTAATCAGGCCGGCCGCCTGTGTCTGAAGCAGTTATCATCGTCAGTTACAAATCCAAAATGTGATACGATACCCCAGCTGGCAAAACAAACATGTGTTGATGAACATGACGCAATACATTGTGCGACAGTCGCACAAAGCCAAAGTAACATTTGATTTTGATATCAAAGTGAATCGCGGCCACATGTTTTCAGCACTGTAAAGGTGCATGGATGAAAATAAGGAAGTGGGCTGAACATGATCAAATGTACCCAAGTTTGCACACGATCGTATTAAATCTCAAAATGTTTGGCACGTGGTCTCAGGCTGTATGTTGACTATATCGTTGTCTATTCATAGCCTGGCTTACGCACGCATCGTAATGTCTTGCATAAATTGAACATTTGCTGTCTTGTTTTTTTCCGTTTCTGAATATACTTTATTTTAAAAAGTGGATTCCGGTATGGTAACTTTTGAAAACAGGGTCGGTAGGTTTTATTTTACAGAAATGTAGGTTTCCGTTTTATTTTACCGATTCTGTGATCCCCGTCGGCGATCACAGAATCTGGACATCTCCATTCAGTTTAACATCGCCAGGTCCAACAACTCACAGTATCTTGCAAATTTTTCCATTTTGCTGATTGTACACTCCAATTGATTATTCGTGACTGGGGAAGTTTGTACTTGGTGCACATGTGTACCGACGGCCAGGTTGCTACGGATCAAGTCCTGGGCAGTGCGAATGCTCCACCCCCACATGACGTCAGAGGGCAAAACCAGTTGTCCAAGTGGTTTCTGATGCCTTATGAGACTAATTATTTTGATTATTCATAGCCGGGCTTACGCACACATCGTAACGTCTTGCGTAAATCGAAGTTTTGCTGACTTGTTTTTTCCGCGTTATGGTAACGTTTGAAAACAGGGTCAGAAGGTTTTATCTTACAGAAATGTATGTTGCCGTTTTATTGTACCAAATCACGTCCACGATCACAGAATCTGGACATGTCCATTTAGTTTAACATCTCCAAGACCCACAACTCACAGAATCCTGCAAAATTAAGTATCCCATTCTGCTGATTGTACACTCCAGTTGATTATTCATCACTGGGCAGTTTGTACCTCCCACTTGGGTGCACATGTGTGCCGACGGCCAGGTTGCCATGGATTTAGTCCTGGGCAGCGCGAAGGCTCCACCCCCACATGACACCAGAGGGTGAAACCAGTCGTCCAAGCGGTTTTTGATGATTCGTAAGACTGATATTGCCACTTCAAAGGCCATAAAACTCATCTCAATATGACTGTTTGAGTGACAACATGTGAGAATGTTCGGACTCATGTAATGCTTCAAGTACAATAAGATTTGACCTAATTTGGCTAAGCTATAAAGCTCCACAGTCAATTTATTGTCTTTTGAAGCTCGATTTCTTTCTTTGCTGAAACGGACAAGAGAGGTAACTTTACACGGTTATTCTGGGAGAACCGCTCAGCGAAGAGGAATGGAATAAAAAGGATTACGTTGTAAAGATCTTAACTAAGAAAAGTATAAAGCGATTTTCATTCACTTGCTCCGTTTTTTTACCTAGGGACCGAAGAAATTGAACAGGTCAAAAATCAAAGGAAAAAGTGACATGTCAAACTCAAGGGTCTTGTGGTGACAAAAGTAATCGGGATATAAAATTCATAGAATACTTTTCTTCCGTAGATATGTTAACTACAAAATGCACAAATTTCTATAAATTTATGTCAAGCACGCAATGACTTATTTCGATGCTTTCAACGTCGTCCATTGTCGACATATTAGTCAATGTTTATTAACAATTAAAGTGATAATACTCCGATCACAATGCGCACATTATCTTTGGATGATGACAAACATACACATATATGGTTTGGGTGTAGTACAGAAAATATTTTTGAAGGTATAAGTGATTAAAGTCGCGAATAGTTTTGGTGTATCTCGTGTCGTTAATTGAAAGTTGCTGGCATTAAATCGATTTCAACTGCTACTAACTTTAGTTGGTGCCTGTCTCAAGTCAGGAGAGAGATGGTTTCCTTCATACTGCGTGAACTTTGGACTTTATTGACTACACCAATATTTATAATGGTAATCTGTCACATACATACATACATACATACATACATACATACATACATACATACAAACAACAACAAGAACAATAACAACACTGAAAAAGAAATACAATGGGATATACATTACACATACACAAATGCAACAAACAATTATATATTATGAAGCAATTAAGCGCGTAGAAAAAAATAGATAAAGGTAATTTGATGTCATAGAGGTCCGTTGATGTCTGTACATTCTTTTAGGTAAAAAGCAAATTTTGAAATCAATTCTGTATCGTTTAAACTCATTATGAATATAAATAAGTGTTCATCGTCAAAGCTATCTAAGTTAAAAATCTGGGGGGGTTTTCGCTGGGTGTAAAATACACCAGGATATATCTCCTATTTTAGAAGGCGATAAGATTGTATCTTACATAACTGAAAAATGTGAAATTTTCAACACATATTTTGCCAGTCAATGTTAACCACTTCCTGATGTTGACGCCCCTACATTGCTTCAGTTTGCATTTCGAACGGATACACGCTGACATGACATTACTTTAGAAGAAGAGTGTGTGAGAAGAGTCTTAACCTCTTTAAGATTAACCTCTGCTTCTGGCCCAGATAACATAGGAAATATATTACTAAAAACACAACTGGCTCGATCTGTAAACCTTTCACTAAAATCTTCAAACTCTCCTTAAGCCTGTCTTGTTTCCCTGATTCTTGGAAGAGATCCAATGCATGTCCGGTATTTGAGAAATCAAACAGCCAGATCAAAAGTAACTATAGTCCGATCTCATTGTTATGTAATGTATCCAAAGTGTTTGAACGACTTGTTTTAATGCTATTTATGAATACTTGATGCGGAATAATCTTCTCACCTCTAAAAACTCGGGTTTCAAGGCCAAAGACTGTACCAGTAACCAGCTTGTGTATATCCTCCATAATATCTATAACGGCCTTGAACATTCCAAGGAAGCCAGGATGGTCTTCCTAGATGTATCTAAAGCCTACGACAAGGTTTGGCATCCTGGCCTCCTTTTTAAATTGCGACAACTAGGCATCTCTGATAATATCGTAACATGGATCGATAGCTACCTATCAAACCGCTTCCAACGAGTGATTATTCACGGGCAATCGTCTCCATGGTTACCTCTTGAAGCTGGAGTACCTCAAGGATCTATATTGGGCCCACTTCTGTTCCCAATTTATGTTAATGATATAGTTGATAATCTTACCTGTGAAGTCAGACTCTTCGCGGACGACACTAGTCTACTTGAAATCGTTAACAATCCTATTGAATCCTCCAATCACATGAACAATTATCTCTCCATCATACAGAAGTGGGGGAAGTCATGGCGAATCATCTTTAATGCTCTAAAGTCTATTTCCCTCATCTTTACCGCCAAACCTATTAAACCTAGCCACCCACCTGTGCGCCTAGGAAACTCAGATATACCTAAGATTGGGTATATGTTCTTTGTAAGAAGATATACCCACCCACCTAGGGTTAACTCTTAGCCATAACTTATCCTGGCGTGCACATATTACCCGGATAACTAATAAAGCTGGTCAGCGGATGGCACTCCTTCGTAGGTTTAAATATATACTTCCCCGTAAGGTTCTGTCCAAATTGTACCAATCTATGATTTGACCAATTCTCGAATATGGCTGTGCCTTGTTCGACAATTGTGGTCAAGGGGTGTCCGACATACTCGAATCAATCCAGTTCGAGGCCGCAAAAATTTGCACTGGTGCTCTTAGACATACCTCACATGTTAATCTTCTACGTGCACTTGGTTGGTCAACCGGCGCCACCAGGCGCAAGTACTTTAAACTGGTTCTCTTTTGCAAAATGTACCATAAATTAAATCCTCCATATCTTTCCAATCTTTTTCCTCCTTCTTTCCATGGTCGTAACCTTCGACAACCCAGTTCCACTGTACGCTCTATTAAATGCCGAACTAATCGCCTTAAAAATTCTTTCCTTCCTGACGTCATCAAGCAATGGAATAACCTTCCTTCTGATATTCGCGATTCAATCCCCCTTGAAATATTTAAATCTAAACTGAAAGCATCCTCGCTTGCAGTGGATGACGTCCCTGATTACTATTTCCAGGGAAACAGATTTGCCAATATCTGTCATACCGAACCACGACTGGGCTACTCCATGCTTAACTTCGATCTTTTTAAAGGCCCTATCATCCCAAATCGCACCTGCTCTTGTACTTATCCTACTGAAGTTCTTGGAAACTTTTTATTTTTCTGCCCTATGCATTCCGTACCTAGAAACAATCTCTTCGACTCTATTTTTCCAATCCTAGCTCCAGGTGTCCACCCTAATTTGATTATGCACCTTGCAAGTAACAGATTAATCGAAATTCTCCTCTTTGATATAGCAAAGAACTGTCGGATCCCTTAACGTTCAAATCTGTGAGCATTCCAAAAGTACATTGTGGACACAAGAAGATTTCTATACTAATTTCTTTCTTTTATGAAATTTTTTGGGACCTCGTGTGACTGTTCTGCTCTCTATCATAATGATATGTGACTGTTTATTCTATATTTATGCAATATAATATGTATGTAATTTATCATTACGGGTATGTGAGCCCATAACAATGTACCTTGTATCCCTACACTTGTTTATTTACACGGAATTGGTAACATTGTTTGCCCTGTGTGTTGTGTACATACTGTGTGTGTATTTCCATATTCTGGAGAACCCAACTTATTAATATCATTTCGATGTACTATAGGGCATACAGATGAAATAAATACGTTTACATAAATAAAATTTCGTATTCATTCCCCGATATAAACATGATACTTAGTTGTTAGTGTGTCTACCGTGGACTTCCGGATTTTGACTTTGCCCGCTTGATGGCTGGCATGTTTTGAACATGGATGGTTCTTGTTTACTCGGATTTTCGGTGTTGTTTGTCTCGCAATGCTTCTATTTTTCATAACAGTTATTATTATATGTTGTCTGTGTGACACTCTATCATCTGTATATTTTCAATGAACAGTGTATTGCTTGGTGGATATTCAAGTCTTGATGTTATATCTGGGGATGTTCATGTTGATGGGCTTGTCAAGATTTGGACTGAATCAAGAACTACGCTATACACCCGTAATGGTCTCATACTACCAATTGGTGGGCACTTGCAAAATGGCGGTGAATGAAAGTGATGACACTCAGGTACAGAGGTATTTCCGGATTTACATTTAAAGTTTAATTCAGTATAGGAGAAATAAGACTGACCCTGACCATGGCATTAGTGAATGGTTCAGACAGCAGCCATATCCCACAGGTCACTGCTGGCCACACACTCGCAGAGTGAACTGTTTGAACTTGTGCCATCTGAATGTCATCACCCATACCCCACTCATGATGAAGTATCTCATCACCCATACCACATTCATGGTGAAGTCTTTACTCATCACCCATACCCCAGTCACGGTGAAGTCTACACTCATCACCCATATCACAGTCATGGTGAAGTCTATACTCATCACCCATACCCCAGTCACGGTGAAGTCTACACTCATCACCCATATCACAGTCATGGTGAAGTCTATACTCATCACCCATACCACAGTCATGGTGAATCCATACTCATCCTTGATTTCACGCTGTTTTATCGAAAAAGCAGAAAAGTCGTTGGATGTTGAATAACGGTAAAAACTTTATTGAACACCGAATGCGGCAACTAGTGTTTTTGTAAGGGGGGAGGTGATTGCTTCGAAATTGTACAGGGACATTTTGGGCACTCCTTGTCGTTAATTTGTTCGACATGTGGCACTTTTTTTTTTTTTTTTTTTTTTTTTTTTTTTTTTTTTTTTTGGTTTTTTTTTTTTTTTTGTTTTTTGTTTGCTGTGTTCTTTCTCATTATTTTTTAGTTCTACCCAACACCCGCAGCTAAGTGATACTAAAACTTGTTGGATATGTACCTTATGGACGGGTCAAACAAAGTTATTAGTTAGTTGGTGATGATCTGGATTCATGATTTGTAAAATATATTTTTTATTTGGGATGGTAATCGGCCAATGCATACTTTTGTATTGATTTTAATGTAAATCAATGGGAATTGCAATGGTAATTCACGTTCTTGCCTTTTCCAGAATCACTCGCCTGATTCGCTTCAAACTTGTTTGGGTCGATCTCAACGAAGCCTCGAGCGGTCATACTTCAATGATTTTTTCATTTTTTAATTTTACAGTAGGAGCTCCATTGTTCATTTTTGAGATTCTTTAAAAATCCCATTTCTAGGAAACCGCTTGGCCCATTGCTGTGGAATTGTATGGGTATATGGCAACCCTTAGGCCGTAAATTTTGGAAAAGATAGGGCTGCTATTTTAAAAGGAATTTTTATCTTTTTTTCACAACTTGTTACTTTTGACTTCTCCCAAACTGCGCATTGGAATATCTTCAACCTCGGAAGGAATATACCTGGATTCGATCTGCACTAACCATGTGGACTAGACTGTATTTCTAGCATTTTTTTTTTATTTTTTAACGAAGTATTGAAATCAGGTGCTATCGGAAAGGGTACATGTACGTGTCAGTCTTGTTACTACAGGGATAGCAGCTGCTGTGACATATTGGCTTATATCTCGGTAATGGTGACCCTACGTCCATGTTTACCGTTAAGCGCTGATAGGAATGCAGCTATGATGTTTCTTTTAGTGTTGTTAATTTTGACATTGAGTGACCTTGAAAGGTCAAACCGACATATTAGGTTATATCTTGGTAATAGCATATCCTGCCACTCGTCATTTGGGAAATGATGACTCCAGAACTGTATGAGTTAAGACTTTGATATTGCAAACATCAATGGTGGTCTTCAAGAAAGGTGGCCTTGACATTATTCCAAGAGACAGAGGACCACTTCAGTCTGCGCATCGAAGACTAGATGAGCACAGGACAGTCACAGTCATCTTGTTTTATTTACTTCTTTCCTCCATCGATGATCGCCCAACACCTCAAACTTAAATGCTCACTTACGTGGAAAGTCATATAAGAATATACAGACATATTTCAGAAAATCCAAACTAAAACTGTTCTAAGTCCACACAAATTTATTTAATCTATTTCAGAGGAGTCTAGGGGTGTTCTTTTCGTCTCACGTATAGTCATTTGACAAAATGTTCATGTTTCTATAAGTTTATGAACAAGCTAATCAACGTAATGGGAAACTGAGACCGGTGTTTTCAGCTCATTTCTTTGACTGGTGTATTGGTTGTCTTGATACGTTATGTGTCAAATGTTGACATTTGGTACTGCCGTCTAAGCTGTAAGGTATTGCAAAGGAAGGAAAAAGTAAAGTGTGATTGGTCAACTCTACAGCTAGCATGTGTATGATTACAAACATGCTCAATCAATCAGTCACATAGGCTAGTCGAACAGCTATCCCATGCTGTCAACGTTCTATCACAGACTATTTTTGCACGAGCATTCTTGTCAATTTGGAGGATAAAGAGCAAACTATATTATGCCGGGGCAGTATTTTTTTTTATCATCACTGCATGCTTATTGCAGAAATCAGACCTCTAAAGTGAGTCAGTCATGATTTGTTCCAGCTGACAAAGGATCAAAATGATTGCCAAGTGGGTACCACTTGCTGCAAGACAGATTTCTTTGACCAGTGGTCTCAGCATCCCACTTAAACTTGATGAATGTTTTCCCCATATTGTTTGGTAGATATTTGACGTTAAAGTGAAGGTGATGCAAATACAAAGCTTGAATTTACAAAGTTACAACCAATGAATCTACATCGGCTCAGTACTGGGTGCAGGAGGTGGCTCTTTTACTGAGCTGTAGAGCATCAGAATGCAGTATAACAAGTTACATCTACAAATGTGAAAAGGTTTAGAAAACTACTAAGCACTGTCTGTGATAAATCAATCTACAACAATGCTGAAGGCAAGCTAAGGAAAAACCAGGAAGAAACAATCTGTTCTCAAGGATAGCTCGCAATCTAAACCGGACATGGTGCCAGTGATCACTGGATCAATGCGCGGTGCCCACCGTGATGTCAGCACTGAAATCACGAGGAACTTCCAGCATAGTTTGGCAATGAAGCTGACAAGGATTGGCTACAGAGCGCATAGACAATGACGTGTCATTTTTTTTTCGTCAGAATTACACAAAAGATGTGGTATCCTTGCTCCTGTTTGCATACTTGTGTTTGCTACTGGCCTTTGGTGCAAGTGGACAGGTTTCAAAGTTTACTTTGTTGTAAAGGTGCCCGATCTTTGTGGGATGTTTTGTTTGTTTGTTTGTGTTTTTGTTTTTGTTTTGTTTTTTTGTTTTTGTTTTTTTTTTTTTTTTTTTGTTTTGTTTTTTTTTTTTTGTTTTTTTTTTTTTGTTTTGTTTGTTTTTTTTGTTTTGTTTTTTTTTTTTTGGTTTTTTGGTTTTTTGGGGGTTTTTTGGGGGGGTGTTTGTTTTTTGGGTTTTTTGGTTTTTTTGTTTTTTTTTGTTTTCCAGGCTTATTGTATGTGCAGGTCAGGTCGATAGTCCCTTCGCATTTATCTTTTTGTGTATTTTTATTGGGATTTGGATTCTGTTGACGATGTATTTGGGCGTCGATTATGAAAATGACTTATGGTTCACATGTCAGTAAGATTTCTTTTCTCCCCAAATTAAAATGAAATGCATAACTCTATGAAGTCAGCCTCCAGCACTGATTTTGGATGGAAGTTTGATGACAAGTGTCCCTGTCAATAGTGTAAGATCCATATGACCATAAGCAATGAATACGAAAGTAATGTAACTACACGAAATCAAATTAAAAATCCTAGTTGTCAAAATTTTATTTCTAACTGTAACTGTCCAACGTGATTTACGAAATATCTTGTAACAAATATAATATATGATATGTAGGTTCAAGTACGCACAAACTCAGGCAAATACCATATTCATAAACATCAACCCAACAACGGCAGTAAAGTGAATTACAACCAAAGGCAGAGATTTATTAATTACCAAAACATCAACATTCATCTTCCAATACCAACGTGAAGAAATACTTTTCACTCCTGACCTGAAACAGGCAGTCACCCATGAAAGGCAACTGGTGGTTTTAAACTGGTCCTCGCAGCCTTTGAATCATTCTCCTTCAACTACAGACTTCAAGTTTTCCAAACATATAAGTCTAACCACTCATAATGTTCACATGTAAAATGGTCCCTTCTTAGGAAAAATGCAATCACAGAGAACTTACCTAATGAGACCACATGATTATGAGGTCCATTGTGCAACATCTTTTCCTTTTATGTGACCCTACACCGAGAGACCAGCTGCGGTATATGATCACTTTGGGCTTGTCCCAGGGGTGGTCTTTGAAAGGAGGGACTACTGTGTTGATAATCAGTACCTCTTGTATTGAGCTCCCCTTCACCCCAGGAAAAGTGACTGAGCAGCAGGTGGTCTTTCCTTGCACGTAAATTTACAAAGAACCCCACTTCTTTGTCCAACAAACGTGACCACAACAACCAATGTGGCTGTTTACAGCAGTGACCACGTGTAGCAAGGTACTAGTGTATTGTTAGGGCAACAGGGGCACCAGTGTGTTGTTAGGGTGTTACATCTTATGATCCATATTGCCACAGTTGTTATCTTTCAGTCAATTACACTAATCGGCAGCTTTGGAAGTTTCAAACTTCCATAAAAAGCAGAAAGAAAGTATTCTAGATATTACAAAGGCGTTTGTTGTGGTTCAGTTGATAATTATGGTATGGGATTTGAAGGCTTGTCTCTTAAATCATGAAAATATAGGAAATACTTGCATTACAAAAGGAGTTGGGCAGGGGTCCCCTTACACTGATAGAAGACAAATTTGGGCCAGCGTGGCGTACAGAAAATAAGATTGTCCCAACATAATGGCCAGTGCAAAGTATGGTACTTAAGAGGCCTTCCAATATGCTGGTATGGAAAATAGGCTGGCCCATCGTGTCAGTGGGGATATATCCCTTAACGCACCCCTAGAAAGCCCTCATGGCACCCTCAGGAACTGTTTACTTTGCACAACCAGCTTTAAAAGTGACGACAGATAGGGTGTGATTTCCAGTACCAAGGGAATATTTGATCGATCACATTTCAAACTATTCTCAGTATGAAAACGTGCATACAATCGACAAACAGAGACAGATGTATGCAAATCAACGGCATTTGAAAATAAAACTGTTTCATATTTTACATAAGCTTGACGATAGATATATGATTTTATCTCCTTTGATTATGTATAATAACCCACAGTATGGAATACCCACCAACAACATATAAATGGGAAATTGAAAGGACCGCTATTGCTATCAACACATACAAACTTTTTACACTCAGACAGATTTTGCTTTCAATCAAATCTTTGTTTCCTAGTTTCAGTTTTGGATTCACTGGGACTATTTTTACATTGAGGTATATATTTTCTACGTATACCTGAATATAATATATTTTCCTCTTTTCTCTGGGTTATTGAGTGTACCCGTATCATAGCGACTGGTTATCACCTTTGGCGGGCGCCTGGGCGAGTCGTTTTGGTGGGAAATTGATGTGCATGCCACGTATTATGCTGCGGTATATTTTAGCCTTGTTCCTCGGGTCAATGTGTTTTGCTCAAAAGAAGATGTATTTGTAGTGGTATTGGGAACCACTAGAGGGCAGGTCAGATGTATATCACACGGTCGTTTTTATTACTGCATGGTGTTTGTTAAGCTGCGAACCCTGAAGGGTGGTGAAAGCAAAGAAAGTACTCGCTTTCTCTCTCTCTCTCTCTCTCTCTCTCTCTCTCTCTCTCTCTCTCTCTCTCTCTCTCTCTTCATATATATATATGTGTGTGTGTGTGTAGAGAGAGAGAGAGAGAGAGAGAGAGTGCTTTCTTTTCTTTCACCAACCTTTTGAGGATTCGTATATTTAAACAATACGGTAATAAATTGAATTTTAATATGATTAAATAATTCGACATATATTTAAACGTATTCAGTAATATCGTCAAATCGATTTGACCAAATGTTAAAATACATGCATAATTTATCATTATCATTGCATCGATTTGACTATATGCTAAGGAATATATGTTGATAGGTACAAAAAGACTTCTAGATAATAAATACTCACAAGTAGGAGTGGCTAATTTACGGCGGACCGGAACACATACAATCATTAAAAAATCTCACAACCCCAAGACAAATATTTATACCTTATTAAGTTTGTTATAACTAAAGGGTATATACCTGTGTGTGTGTGTGTGTGTGTGTGTGTGTGTGTGTGTATGTGTGTGTGTCTGTTTCTGTGTCTGTGTGTCTGTGTGTTTTTATTCTTAAGGTAATCAACTGTTTAGTGTAGAAATCAAGTGAATGTAGTTTTATATATGTTTCAATGACATACCATGTTGACATTTCAAATATAACCAATTTAAACATATATTAAAATTATCAATGTGTCTTCATTAAGGTACAGGGACATACCTGAGGCCTTCAAATCAGTGAAATTGAGCTTTTGTTACTTTTAGGATGAGGAAGTGCTAATCTTTATCCATGCCAAATAGTTTAGCTGTAACATGTTTACTTCCATGCAAAACTTTAAGATGAAAATGTGTCCCTCTCTCATGGTTCATCATGAAAATTTTAGTAAGCTCTGGAGCTCTGAGCACACGCTTGCGAGGATCTCTCATTGGGTAGGAGGGTTGATTCGAGAGCTCAATACCAGTAATTTTGATTGCCCTCTTGGGTCCACCCAGCCTGCCAGGATGAGATCCTGCTTTGACGTTCTGCTCTCTGCCGCTACTTGAGTGTGTCAATTGGCAGCCACGGTGTGTGCGGACCTGGTGGCTATTGTCATTATTTTCACTTTTATTGTGAAGAAGCCATGCATTCTTTTACTCTATGTATACTATGTTTTATTGATGTTTCTGGTCATATTTTCCACAGTACTGGGGGTTTAATGAAATAAATAAATAAATAAGATATCAGAACCAGACGTGCCCACAATAGACAGTTGTTTCTCCAGTTCAGTTGTATTCTTGATGAAAAATTCAACGACAGTTCACAGTCAAATTTCGTGTCTTTGGCTACAAAGTATAGGATTAATGTGACATATATCTTGCTGCATGTTTATTTTAAATGGACTTTTTATTCTTCCTTCCATTTTGTGTGTGACTATGTCAGGGTCTTTCAAAATGATGCATCCGTTGAATCATGTTGTCTCGGTAAACTGAAGAAAAATATATCAACACTTGCGTCAGTTGGTCTTACTTCGCCGGTAGCTACAGTTCAACCCATGTGTGGTCATAATGGACAGTTGATCTTGGTGGCCTGTCGAACATATAGCTTTGTCAACCATCTGAATCAACAAAAAAGGTACGATTTGTTCAAAAACGCTGAGGTGGTCGAATATGTTTTCATTCTGATCTGGACTCACTGCAGCTTGCACACTCTTCATAGCCAAAATCCAATTAAACATTAACGAAACAGCAGATAGTTTTGAGCGTTTCGAGAAACCACTTTATTCCATGTACCAACATCTAAACCACTGCTATCTGAATAATACATTGAGTCATTCACAAAACTCGTGACTTTTCGGGAAAAGAATAGAAATAATGTTCGAAATCACAAAGCAATGTTTTTCTTCTCGCCTTGAGGCCCTTAAAGTCGTATAGTCAACATACTAGAATAAACTAAGTTTGTCAACAAAACTTTGAAATGATGTTTAGACTTGACATGCTAATTCTAGGTACATATCTTTTTCTCAACAGGATAAATGCAGCTACCAACTAGCACAATGTGGTTCTGTAATATATTGTAGTCTCTTTATAAAAATATGTTAAGTATATTGAAATTGTTTAATTCAAAATTGAATTCTGTAATATAAATACATGTCAAACTTGAATTGTGCTATCTTTGTCGTGATGTTTAAAAACAAGAGAGCTGTGAGATCGCTGTGCTTAGCAGACCTTAAATTCGCAGATTGTTGTGGTCCTTTGAACTTCAGAATAATATCAAGGTCACTGTCACTGATGCTAACATGTACATATCCCCTTCCTGATTTTTCCTAGTTTTTAACAATTTGTTATAAATCAGAAAAAATTACACCACCACCGTGTAGAGAACACATTTTCTGGAGATCGAGTCTATGTACGTTCCAAATAGTTTTAAAGAGGACTCAGCGTACACTTGAAAAAGCCTAGAAAAATGGAAGCGCCCCATTTTTTTTTAAAGGCGAAAAAAAAACACCGAGCAACTTGTTGAACAAGGTCATTCAAAGTCAAAATTGACCACGACAAAAAACCCATCTACTTTGGAACTTAAGTTTAATAATTATTACAGGCCCAGGAGCCACCATTACCAGTATATAAGCCCATATGTAAGTCTGACCTTTCAAATTCACTCGGAGTCAAACCTTAACATAATTCCATCATTTTCACAAATTTTCAGGGCCTTTGGTCGTATTTTATTCTGATACCATTTATGCAAAATCAGTGAAGATCTATCCAACGTACATTTCCACCAAGTTTGAAGCGAATCTGGTCCACAGTTTTGGAGAATTTAAAATTGTGAATTTCCATTGCAATCTCCTTTGACTTGGGACATGGTTTTGGAACAGTAAAAAATAGCGGAAGCACCGAAAAATTCATTAAAAATAGAAAAATATCTTAGCGCCACCGGTCAAAAAATTTAAGGACTAGGAGTCCCCAGAAGCTCCTTGTGCATTTTTAAAGCAATTGGCTTGCAGTTTCTGAAATAAGGATTTTTTAGAATTAGCCAAAAAATGAAAAAAAAAAACCTCCAAAAAATCAATTGAAACGACGTTTTGAACAAGCTCAGTACAGATCCCACATCCAAGCTACATTCCGATTGAGCTTGAAGTGAATCTGGATGACGGTTTTGGAGAAGTGAAAAATCTGAATTACCATTGCAATCCCCTTTGACTCGCATAGCAATCAATCATGACAGGAATGCACGAATGCATTAACCGACATTGGATACTTCGTTAAAAATCTGAGATACGCAGTATCACCACCCAGTGACCAACTTTGTTGGATCCTTCCAAAAGGTACATTTACATTGGGTATCAGCATAATCTGAAACATGCTTTTGGAAAAGAAGTCAAAAATAGAGAAAACGCACGAATATATATGTGTATAGTGGTTCTGGGCAAAAAGACACAAATATATATATATATATATATATATATATATATATATATATATATATATATATATATATATATATATATATATATATATATATATATATATATATATATATATATTTGTGTCTTTTTGCCCAGAACCACTTCCTAGTACTCAATAACCTATTCCGCAGTCCGAACTCTTTGCTCTCCATAAGCTAACCTGTCCCTGTCTAACCTATATACATATGGAATTACTATTGTCCATATTGCACACGTTCCTCTGTAAAATTTTGACATAGGCTGTATCAGCCCAAATAAATTAAAGGGTCTTCAGCGGGTAACTACTCAACATGTTTCGGAGCCTTTTACCCGTACATGTCTCTCTGAGTAACGGCTCCTTGTCTAAGCTAAATATTCAGCAAAGACAACCCACATAATAAAGAATAAATATGAGCGTGGCAAATGATGAATTAGCTAAAAACGTGAAGTTTTGCTTATAAATGCAGAGCTTCATTATGAAAGAAGAATACCTGTCAAATAAACCATACTTACTAAATTTGTATAGTACAGGTTCAGATAAGAACAATTTGACTTACCCCTGAACCAATATGTACCCTTTCTAGCTGGACAGCTTATCCTAGTTAAACCACCCGCCAGTGTATAACTGAAGTGGAAACAAGCTGGGGCCTTATATTCAGTCCCAGTGATAGTAAAATAAACAGTTGCAACTAGACCACCTGTACAAACCAAGGGAAATCCTAACAAGAACTGCAACAATGGACATCCTGCACCAGCAATGTAAAACAAACTCTGTGATCACACACACACACACACACACACACACACACACACACACACACACACACACATATATATATATATATATATATATATATATATATATATATATATATATATATATATATATATATATATATATATACATATATATATACATATATATATATACATATATATATATATATATATATATATATATATATATATATATATATATATATATATATATATATATATATCAGCACCACCTGTTTAACCAAATTATGGTCTAGAGGTCCCAAAAATCTCTTTGAAATTCCAAAGCAATTGGCCATGTGGTTTCAGAAAAGAAGGTGTTTGTTTTCGGGTTTGGCCAAAAAAATTAAAAATCATTTTGAAAAAATAACAATCTTCGGAGCATGACCATTTGACGAAACTTGGTAGAGACCCATCCACCAAGTTCGAAGTGAATCTGGCTAGTGGTGTTTGAGAAGTCGAAAATGCGAATTGTGGACGATAAATGGACCACTGACAGGTCAGCTGAGCCAAAAATACAGTTATTGCAGTTTAACATACAATATGCCTTGTTGTTGTTGTTGTTGTTGTTGTTGTTGTTGTTGTTGTTGTTGTTGTTGTTGTTTTCTCTTCTTCTTCTTCTTCTTCTTCTTCTTCTTCTTCTTCTTCTTCTTCTTCTTCCTCCTCCTCCTCCTCCTCCCCCTCCTCCTCCTGCTCCTCCTCCTGAGGACCTCGGCCTTGTGGAACTGACAAATGCACTCGTTTATCACTTGATATCACAAGGCTGACAAGAAATAATACGATCCTGTATTGCTCTGTGAGACTGCGCCTTGTCACAGCCAACATTTTGAATTCACAGTGATCCTAGGTATATGCGTAGCAACATCTTACATGCACTTACTTTGTCTGATTAAAGGTGCATTGGATAAGCAGCTTTCACAAACATAGATGTAAAAGTTAGAACATCATCTTCATTACTTTTATCATAAGTTTGAAGATGTAAATGAAAGGTGCTCACAATCAGCATACTTGTAAATTATGACAATTTTACACCATACTTTAATTTGCAAATATCCATGTCACAAATACAGGAGTAAAAATTATAATTACATCGACATGCTATAAGGGCGTGATACAGTTTTAAAGCACTTTACACAGAAAACACGACTTTGCTCCAAAAATATCCTGCAGACTTCTTACTTGGGATTACATAACCCATATAGTTTCTAAAAGTATACATTTGGATGAAGCAATTGAAAATAATGATATCTCTGTAAGTGTTGAATTTTGACTTCTTAATTAAACAACTTTAATTTTACCTTTTTTTTGCAAAAAAATCCCCCGAAAACTAGCGCAAGCACCAAAAATGGGAAACATTATTTCTTAATTGGAAATGAAACAGTACACTTCTAGCAGCAAAACCTTATCTCAGATGAGGCTGTTTGTTCAACATTTACAGATTATTTAAATTCAAATGCAAATTTTTAAAATAAAAAAAATAAAACAGCCATAAAATTATAACCAAACCCTTTTTCAAAAAATTTAGATACGTTTTGGAGAACAATATGTATTCTTTCATTTGCCACTACAAACTAAATCTGATTTTATTTTGTAAATGCTATTTTAAATTGTATGCCAAATTTAAAGCATTTTCATTAAAATTTAATCACATCAATAGCGATACTAAAATTATATATTCAGTGATAAAATCAAACTGGATGTTACCTTTTCTTTCAGAAAACATATACTTTTTGGGGTATTAGATGGTAACCATAGACAGAAATTATACATTTACACACGGGAGTCATAAAGTCTAAGATGCGTTATTAAAGTGTTCGACACATAAAAACAACAACTTATGGCATATGTTCAATCTTCCTTGCATATAGCCTTATCACATATAAAGGTAAACTTTCGAAGGAAAATCTAGCTATAAAATTTACTGATACCCAAGTTGTCAAATTTGTAATAACCCGACTTACCGAATTTTCAAGTTAGTGCTATACAATTCAATTTTGGTAACTATTCACTGGATGCAGAATTATTAACAACGTGTAGATAAAAGTTATAGTGACATCGCTCACTTCCATAATGTTGAAGACGTTCACTATTCAAAACCCATATAATATGCACAATACGGAACCGCTTTCTTATGTAAAACGAGTCAATGCCACGTTTATGGCCAGGACCATACCAAAGCTTTCGATCCAAAGTTTTGCGGTGTCTTAAGAAAAATGAGCACAAAATCATGTGGTAACCTTATGGAAACACGCTATTATTGACTTGTTGATTTATTGTAAAATATATATTCTGGTTTACCCAATCACCAAACTCTGTTCTTAAGTGGGACCGAGATTTGCATGAATGTTGAAATTCAAAGACAAAAATATATCACAAAGAACCCAAATTGATATCAAATGGTAATAAAACCTGCAATCTAACTAAAACAACGAAGGTGAAATTCAGATCGTGCTAAAGCCATGTTACTGCAAAATAAAGCAAATTTAGAAAAAAAATAGAAGTATATTCTCTTGTAAACACCCGTGAAGGTTTGCACTGATCTTGCTCCCGCAAAGCGACTATGGAAGTTCGTCCCACTAGCCAGGTTACCCGCATCTTGGTAGGCAAGGTTCTGTTTGAAATGCTCATGATGTGGTCTGGGATTGGAAATGTCCAGCTGGGCGACATCTGTTGTTATGTTCTTGAACTGTATACCAATGAACAAGTAGACGTTTAATAAATAGATAATTAAGAATGAATAAACAAATAGACATGGATGATTGAATGAATGAGCAGATAAAAATGAATGAAAAGGTAATCGCACCCTTTGATTCAAGAATTCTGCCGTAAAATCTTCAAATGAATCCATATCAGCAATGCATATCATTCCAAGGTCAAAAATGTAGAGACTCTTTTGAATTGTTAAAATATTTCAAACACAAAACTTTTTGGAGCAACCTTTCATGAACGTAGTTTTATACCAAACGCAACCAGAAGTTTACTTTGAAAAGATGCTTACGACCCTTGTTTGAAAGTTTTCAACGTTACTCTAATTACATTAAATCAAGTACCCAAAACACCTTAAAATCTGATTCCATTGTGAGAAATATATACGGAAATAAGAATGCTACGAATGCTTTCTTTGATATTTGTAACGATGCATTATGTGTCCATCATCTCTCACATCATGTTGAACCTTGAACTCGAGCCAGATCCAAAACAACTTTCCAATCTGTTTGCGTAATCCAAATTCACTTTTTTATAAGGACTACACCCCATAGAAACTAATTTGTCAATATAATGTACCTACCTACTCTACATCAACAATAATAGACCACTGATTTTGATAACATAGCTTGTTACAAACTAGAGGACCGTATAGTCCTGTGCTCAGTTGACCTTACATGCACATGTTAATGTGGTCCTGTGAACTTTAGAATGATATCAAAGTCATGTTTGTATAATCACTGTTGCTGACATGAACAAATCCCCTTACCCATTTTTCCAAATTTGACAAGTGAAGTAGCCCTACCTTGATTGGAAATGAGATTGGAAAAATCCCCGT